>LR778260.1:46992000-47034849 GCA_902810595.1 Coregonus sp. 'balchen'
TCCACGAAAAAAGAGGGAAAGGGCCCCCGAGCTGCCCAGACCCAATATCTCCAAACCCATCCTCCGTCTTCCCAGCGCCCAAAGCCTCACTTGCCTCCATGCCCACATCACCAACCGTGCCCCAGAAACCCAACCAAGGCCGATGGACACATTCTCTTACCCTACCTGCCCCCCTTTTCTCTTCTCTCCATTTCTCTTACCCCTACTTCCCACTACCCTTTCTCACAGAACGGCACCAGCCCAGAACCAGAAAAAACCAATCCACAACCACAAGAGGGCGGGAGGGGGGGACCAAACATCAGAACCTTCACCCGGAGTGAGCGGACCACTGGGGAGTGCCATCACTGACCTCTGGGGTCTAGTACTCCCCTTGTGTGCCTGCTTGCTCCTCAGGTTTTCCTTCTCTCTCTGTAGATCAAGCACCAGTCCCAGCACCAATCCAGATCTAATTGGCCAGACTCAGCACCAGACCACCATACGAGGCGCGGCGGAGGGACCCAACACCAGACCTTCACCTGGAGTGAGCAGACCACAGGGGAGGGCAACAATTGACCCTCCGGGACTGGGGCTCCCTTGTGGGTCTGCTTGCCCTCCTCAGGTTGTCCTCCTCCCCTCTGCAGATTCAGCACCAGCACCAATCCAGCACCAGCACCAGACCAACAGACGAGGTGCGGAAGAGGGTACCAAAGATTACACCTTCACCCGTAGCGAGCAGGCCACATGGAAGTACCACCATTGACATTTGGGTCTAGGGCTCCCATGTGTGTCTGCTTGCTCCTTAGGTTGTCTTTCCTCCCCTCTACAGATCCCAGACCCAGCACCAGCCCCCAGTTTTCCCGGTTCCCGTTTCTCCCAGGCCCACAGTCCCAGCAGCAGACACAGCACCAATCCCTGGTTTTCCAGCCCTGGTACCAGCACGATTTCCAACCTGTCCCCAACACCAACCCAGGTTTTCCCGGTCCTAGCCCCAACACCAGCCACTAACCCTGGACACAGCACCGACCAACCACAACTGACCACCTTCATCCAGCAACTTCCAGCTCAGACCCCACCCCTTCCCCTACCCCAACACAAAGACACCAAACACACTGTCAACCACCCCACCAGACCAACCATGACTGACTGACTGGCTGACTCACTAACCAATTGATGGACAGATAATTGTTTAAAAGTTATTTGATTGAAAGTATTTGTTTTTTTTCGTTCTTTTTTGGTAATTGTTTGATTTCTTTTGATTTGATTAACTTCAGTTGGATTGATTATTTATTGTTTCAATCGTTTATTATTTTAAAGTTTAACTAAATTTGATTTTACATTTTGGAATAACCAAATAAATAGACAAATGAAAAACAGACAGTGAAAGGACACTAAGATTGAGTGTTTAATTTTTATTTATTTAATTTTTGTCTTTTTTTGTTGTTTATGCGTTGATTATTTTCCTTCCCGTATTGTTTAGTTTACTTTTGTTGCCATGCTTGCGTAGTTTTTGATTTAATACCTTTTTGATTAATTGCTTATTATTTATTGACTATTTTAACATTTATTGAATTGATTAATTACCCTGTTTTTAACTTGATTGAAATTTGAACCTTGTATTGACTTAAGAAAAATGAATAAAAATACCTTTAAAATTAACCTCTTTATGACAATACATTACACATATTATAAGGCCTTTCTTTGAGGGCCTACAGTAGTTACACCCTAACAAACTGGTCTGAAACTCCTGGTTTACAGGCCACATCAAGCCTGCAAGTCACATTATGTTGGCTTGCAAAGTGATGTGTAATTCCTATTGGCATCCAGCCTGAGGTAGGATATCGAACAATTGGAACTGTTAATCACACGCAACCTGCATTCCGAATGACTGTTGGGGTAGGGAAGATTGATTACTGAGCCTGCCTAAACTATATAAACTGGAACAGACATATCAGTAATGGGTGAAATAAGTCAAACTAAAGAGAGCAACCCAACTCTATGTATTCTACTGGTTTGTGGCCCACAGACACCACCCTTTTTTAAGGGGAACAAGGCAGTTCAAGAGTTAACACACACAGGGAACTTTATTCACACACAGGAGAATATGAATATGGGGATGCACATGGGGATGTACATGGGGATGGTTCTGAAAGGTCCATAATGACAAACCAAAAACAGGTTTTCAGAAATGTCTGCAAAAAAAAAACACAACAATACATAACTATTCAGACCCTTTGCTATGAGACTCAAAATTGAGCTTAGGTGCATCCTGTTTCCATTCGTCATCCTTGAGATGTTTCTACAACTTGATTGGAGTCCACCTGTGGTAAATTCAATTGATTGGACATGATTTGGAAAGACACACACCGGTCTATATAAGGTCCCACAGTTGACAGTGCATGTCAGAGCAAAAACCAAGCCATGTGGTCGAAGGAAATGTTCGTTGAGCTCCGAGACAGGATTGTGTCGAGACACAGGTATGGGGAAGGGTACCAAACATTTTTTTGCAGCATTGAAGGTCCCCAAGAACACAGTGGCCTCCATCATTCTTAAATGGAATGAAGTTTGGAAATACCCAGACACTTCCTAGAGCTGGCCGCCCGGCCAAACTGAGCAATCGGGGGAGAAGGGCCTTGGTCAGGGAGATGACCAAAAACCTGATGGTCACTCTGACAGAGCTCCAGAGTTACTCTGTTGAGATGAGAGAAACTTCCAGAAAGACAACCATCTCTGGAGCACTCCACCAATCAAGCATTTATGGTAGAGTGGCCAGACGGAAGCCACTCCTCAGTAAAAGGCACATGACAGCCTGTTTGGAGTTTCCCAAAAGGCACTTAAAGAGTATCAGACCATGAGAAACATGATTCTCTGGTTTGATGAAACCAAGATTGAACTCTTTGGCCTGAATGCTAAGCATCACGTCAGGAGGAAACCTGGCACCATCCCTACGGTGAAGCATGGTGGTGGCAATATCATGCTGTGGGGATGTTTTTCAGCGGCAGGGACTGGGAGACTAGTCAAGATCGAGGGAAAGATGAAAGGAGCAAAGTACAGAGAGAGAATTGATGCTCCAGAGCACTCAGGACCTCTGACTGGGGCGAAGGTTCATCTTCCAAAAGGACAACGACCTTAAGCACACAGCCAAGATAACTCAGGAGTGACTTTGGGACACGTCTCTGAACGTCCTTGAGTGGCCCAGCCAGAGCCCAGACTTGAACCCGATCGAACATCTCTGGAGAGACCTGAAAATAGCTGTTCAGCGATGCTCCCCATCCAACCTGACAGAGATTGAGAGGATTTGTAGAGAAGAATGGGAAAAACTCACCAAATTCAGGTGTGCCAAGCTCTTAGCATCATACCCAGAAAGACTTGAGGCTGTAATCGCTGCCAAAGGTGCTTCAACAAAGTACTGAGTAAAGGGTCTGAATACTTATGTAAATGTGATATTTCCGTTTTTTTTATTTGTAATAGATTTGCAAAAATGTCTAAAAACCAGTTTTTGTTTTCTCATTATGGGGTATTGTGTGAAGACTGATGAGGAAAAAAACCAATTTAATACATTTTAGAATAAGGCTGTAACGTACCAAAATGTGGAAAAAGTCAAGGGGTCTGAATACTTTTCCTTCACATTTTTAACCCTTTTTTTTTTTTTTCTGGTAGACAAAAAACTACCTCCATACTTCCATACATATTTCTTACCGGTACTGGTTACCTTCAGACAAGTCCCGTGACACTCATGGGGGTCGTAGGGCAAAAAGGAGAACACCACCATGGGGTCAAATTAGTTTGTGCCCAAACGGTTCGGACGCTACAAACAGAAGTTGGCACATCGAAAGTACCAACTTCAGAAGAGTCCAGTGGGGCTTCTGGGGGTTGTAGAGCAAAACGGAAACCACCATTATAGAGTGGTCATATTAGTTTTATATGCCAAACCGTTCAGACGCTACAGCCATTTCGTCTGACCAATTTTTGGGATGTCTCATGGTCTGATAAACACCGCTGTAGCTCAGGCACCTTCCACCGCTTAAACTGACAGATTTTGGTTTTGGATTTTTTATTATGTTACAGTACCAGTCAAAAGTTTGGATACACCTACTCATTCCAGGGTTGTTCTTTATTTTTACTGTTTTCTACATTGTAGAATAATAGTGAAGACATCAAAACTATGAAATAACATATATGGAATCATGTAGTAACCAAAAAAGTTTTTAACAAATCAAAATAGATTTTATATTTGAGATTCTTCAAAGTAGCGACCCTTTGCCTTGATGACAACTTTGCACACTCTTGGCATTCTCTCAACCAGCTTCATGAGGAATGCTTTTCCAACAGTATTGAAGGAGTTCCCACATATGCTGAGCACTTGTTGGCTGCTTTTCCTTCACTCTGCGGTCCAACTCATCCCAAACCATCTCAATTGGGTTGAGGTCAGGTGATTGTGGAGGCCAGGTCATCTGATGCAGCACTCCATCACACTCCTTGGTCAAATAGCCCTTACACAGCCTGGAGGTGTGTTTTGAGTCATTGTCCTGTTGAAAAACAAATGATAGTCCCACCAGATGGGATGGTGTATCGCTGCAGAATGCTGTGGTAGCCATGCTGGTTAAATGTGCCTTGAATTCTAAATAAGTCACTGACAGTGTCACCAGCAAAGCAACCCCACACCATTACACCTCCTCCTCCATGCTTCACAGTGGGAACCACACATGCGGAGATCATCCGTTCACCTACTCTGCGTCTCACAAAAACAAAGGCGGTTGGAACCAAAAATCTCAAATTTGGACTCATCAGACCAAAGGACAGATTTCCACCGGTCTAATGTCCATTGCTCATTTTTCTTGGCCCAAGGAAGTCTCTTCTTCTTATTGGTGTCCTTTGGTAGTGGTTTCTTTGCAGCAATTCGACCATGAAGGCCTGATTCACGCAGTCTCCTCTGAACAGTTGATGTTGAGACGTGTCTGTTACTTGAACTCTGTGAAGCATTTATTTGGGCTGCAATCTTAGGTGCAGTTAACTCTAAGGAACTTATCCTCTGCAGCAGAGGTAACTCTCGGTCTTCCTTTCCTGTGGCGGTCCTCATGAGAGCCAGTTTCATCATGGCGCTTGATGGTTTTTGCGACTGCACTTGAAGAAACGTTCAAAGTTCTTGAAATGTTCCATACTGACTGACCTTCATGTCTTAAAGTAGTGATGGACTGTCGTTTCTCTTTGCTTATTTGATCTGTTCTTGCCATAATATGGACTTGGTATTTTACCAAATAGGGCTATCTTCTGTATACCCCCCCCTACCTTGTCACAACACAACTGATTGGCTCAAACGCGTTAAGAAGGAAATACATTTCACAAATTAACTTTTAACAAGGCACACCTGTAACACATATGATTCCATATGTGTTATTTCATAGTTTTTCTGTCTTCACTCTTATTCTAAAATGTAGAAAATAGTAAAAATATAGAAAAACCCTTGAATGAGTAGGTGTGTCCAAACTTTTGACTAGTACTGTATATTGACACACCGGTGCGTCAATAGACTCTAGGGGTTAAGCAACAACTACAACTTTGTGTTCACTTATCCCATGCACATAACTCCACCCACGATAACTCCACCCCATGTCAGGCTCAGGGCAATATGTATACCCTTGTGTGATCGTGTAACGGACCTGTCTGACCAGTGCAGGGCTTGCTATGAACATCTGACCAATCAGAGAATGTGTGATCAGTGCATGGACAGAGTGTGGAGTGGTTGGGGAAAGTCTGATTGGCTTAAGCGGTGTATTTTTTCACTATCTAATCATGGATTGGGGTTGTTCAATGACAGACACGTATTTGTTTAAAATCTATCACTTGATGGTTTCAGAGAGACAAATAATAATATTTTTTTGCAAAATGCTATTTATACGCATCACTCTCAGAGAAATAAGTAGTACTTTTAGGTTTTACACAGTCAAATGTAACAAATAACTACCTTTTTAATAGACATGTACAAATGATACAGTACATTTGTGACATCAATATAAAAATATTTAAAAATAATGATAATAATTCAATACAGTAATATGACATCTGTATGAAAAACATTTACATTTGACCTTTTAGTCATTTAGCAGATGCTCTTATCCAGAGCGACTTAGAGTATGTCCATACATCTTAAGATAGCTATGTGAGACACCCACATATTACAGTCAAATATACAGGATAAGAACATTCCATTCCAGCTAAACAATGCATATATAGCATTTAGCATTCCACATCTAAAACAGTGATATTTTACACACACATGACGGTACCCATAAGCAATAATTTCTGATGAAACAACACAAATGTGAAAGATTGGTGGATATAGCATTTTGGAAATAAACTCTTCAACTACTAACTGATTGGATTAGTTTAGATACATGTATGTTATTTATGTTTGTGTTTATGTTATTGTTTAGAGAAATGTTTGTGTAGCATAAGATGAATCAACCGATCAAAGTACATGCAAACACACAGGTATAGACGGGTTGGCTGACAACGTCAGAAAATTATGCGTGCAGATCGATGTGGGCGGAAGCCTTGCGTTACTATGGTTCTGAACGGTCAACAATAGCCCTGTGTATACCTGGTGCTAACATGTGTCCTTTGTCCTGATCTTGTCTACATTCTGATTGTGCCCACATTTCCAGAAATGTGTCTACACATGGTATTAAAATGTATCTGTTATCCGTCCACTGTGTCTGCATTGTGACCAGATTTCCTGATCCCTTCCTTTATGCAAATAATTTCACAGCTATTCTATTTAAATTATTTATTTATTGTAAGACACTTATTGATGTAATCAGTCAATGAAGCCACCTGTCAATGAGTTTAGAGTGAGGAATAATGATGATTTAAATGGTTTCTCTGTTTCTCTACACTTGTAAGATATTTAGACACGCATTGTGTGGGCAGGATGATCTGATCACAATGTGTCTTTTGATTGTCTACACATAAAAATGTGGGCACAATCAGAATGTGGACAAGATCAGGATAAAGGATGCAAATTAGAACCAGGTATAAACGGGGCTAATGACAAGAAGCTGCCATGTGGGGAATCGTAGGTGGCTCGTTTCAGCTAGTTGTATCTTATTGTTGATACCATGTCTTGTTTTGAGGTGATGTCATGTCTATGCTAATATGGCTAAAATTAGCTAGCTAGATAACCAACAACTTTAACTATGTATTTGAGTGACAAGTGCTCATTGTGCAAATGTATTTATGTTTTCAATAAACATTTGGAGACTAAATATAGTTCACATGTTGTCAACAGTCTAAGCCAACCTTGTCTGTTTTGTCCCATAGTTGCACAAGCGTTGGTTTTGTTGCTAAACAACCAACCCGTCAATCAACCTGCAAGAGAGGATACTGGGAAATATGACAACTTACATTTTACATTTGAGTAATTTAGCAGAGGCTCTTATCCAGAGTGACTTAAGATTAGTGCATTCGTTTTAAGATAGCTAGGTGAGACAACTAGGGCTGTGGCGGTCATTAAATTTAGTCAGCTGGTGATTGTCAAGCAAATAACTGTAATTGACCGTTAATTAACATAAACACATTTAGCACCTCCTGTCTTCCACGCATAGCCTACAAGCCACTGATGCAGACCTTTGGAACATCTACATTTAAAAAAGTATAATAAATCCATGTAATTTAGCCTACACCATCACAATAAATCCATTATTTATTTAGACAGGTCTAAAGAAACATGATATGAAGAAAATGTAGTCTATTTCAGAAGAACAGAATAGCATACTCTTAGTTGTCCTTATGTTAGGCCCTGATCTGGCTATGCCATATGGCTGAGGGCTACACTAGTTCATTTAGCAGACAAGATTTGCTTAGAATTCCATATAATTATTTTATATTATTTTGTAGTATGAAGAATACAATTGAACATAGCTGAATAAAATAGAAAGGATATTTTCTCCAAAAGATTTGAGAAAGTGAGCACATGCGGCTATTCTGTGTTGAGCAGTTAACAAAGAAACATGTACTTAATTTAGAGTTTTGTTGTGATACAAAACTTGGGCTATATGTTTAGATTTTTAATACATTCTAAGGCTGCATAACGTGACTCTAATGATGATTTGAACAAATTTGCATGAAGGGCATGAGCTCTGCTTTGTTTCTTGCGCAGGCTGTACATACTTCATCAGTCTCTCATTCACAATTTAACAGGCACTTGATAATTCCTTGAATTTCCCGGTGGCATCCCCTTTGTGTGGCCGTAATGCCTCGTAAAAAAATCCATGTCTTTTGCGGCCAGTAGCCATTGTGCCCTTGGGCTGAATATAATAATTATAGTTCCCTTCTCCCGGCTGCATGCTCCAAAGCACCTCTCACTCTGTCACGATCGTCGTTAAGAGAGGAGGACCAAGGCGCAGCGTGATGAACGAACATGTTTATTTATCATTAGCGATAAACACGGACAGTAAACAAAAACAACAAACGACTCGTAATGTCCTAGGTAACATAGACCAACACGGAACAAGAACCCACAAACACAAAGGGAAAAACAGACAGTATAAATATGGCTCCCAATCAGAGACAACCAGCCACAGCTGACACTCGTTGCCTCTGATTGGGAGTCACTCAGGCCAACATAGAAATAAACAAACTAGAACTCCCAACATAGAAATACACCACATAGAAAGAACACACCCAGGCTCAACATATAGAGTCCCAGAGCCAGGGTGTCAACTAGAGCAAAACAGGGGAGGGCTGGGTGGGCATTCCTCCTCGGCGGCGGTTCTGGCTCCGGCCTTGCCCACCACCCTCCAATAAACCCCCCATAGCGCCCCTGGTCCGGTCTGGCCCCGCTGGCTGGAGCTGAACTGGACGTAGCAGGAGCGGTTAGCTTCAGCTCCGTAGTGGAGCAGTTGACCGGTACCTTACCAGGCACCGGTGACCCAGGCACGGGTTGTGCTGGACTGACGACGCGCACCCCTGGCTTGGTGCGTGGAGCCGGAACGGGCCGGACCGGGCTGACGACTCGCACCCCTGGCTTGGTGCGTGGAGTAGGAACGGGCCGAACCGGGCTGACGATGCGCACCCCTGGCTTGGTGCGTGGAGTAGGAACGGGCCGGACCGGGCTGACGATGCGCACCCCTGGCTTGGTGCGTGGAGCCGGAACGGGCCGGACCGGGCTGACGACTTACACCCCTGGCTTGGTGCGTGGAGTAGGAACGGGCCGGACCGGGCTGACGATGCGCACCCCTGGCTTGGTGCGTGGAGTAGGAACGGGCCGGACCGGGCTGACGATGCGCACCCCTGGCTTGGTGCGTGGAGTAGGAACAGGCCGGACCGGGCTGGCGACGCACACCGTAGGCTTGGTGTGTGGAGCAGGGACAGGCCGGACCGGGCTGGCGACGCACACTGTAGGCTTGGTGCGAGGAGCAGGGACAGGCCGGACTGGGCTGGCGACGCACACCGTAGGCCTGGTGCGAGGAGCAGGGACAGGCCGGACCGGGCTGGCGACGCACACCGTAGGCTTGGTGCGAGGAGCAGGGACAGGCCGGACCGGGCTGGCGACGCACACCGTAGGCTTGGTGCGAGGAGCAGGGACAGGCCGGGCCGGGCTGTGGAGACGGATAGGAGACCTGGAGTGAAGAGCTGCCACAACCCGTCCTGGCTGAATGCCTACCTTCACACACTCTGTGTGAGGCATCAGCACAGGACGTACAGTGCTGTGTACCCGTACTGGCATAACAGCACGTGACACTGGCGCAGGATAACCGGGACCGCAGAGAGGCATTGGAGACCACGAGCGTTGATTCGGCACACTCCGTCCTGGCTGCATACCCACCTTCGCACGACACGTGCGGGGTGCTCGCACAGGACGTACAGGACTATGCCGGACCACTCGTGGCACAGAACGCCGCTCCGCATACCGCGGAACCTGCCCAGTCCCATGCTGCCATGCCTGAGTACGTGCCAAAGTACATGCCAAACCCGGTGGCCTCCTCTCCAAATCGCCCTGTGGCAGCCTCCTGCTGCCCAGCCGCCCATGCCGTGTGCCCCCCCCTAAATTTTTTTTGGGGTTGCCTCTCGTCCGTCCGACGATGACACTGCTGACGCCGCTGCTCCTCTCTCGCCAGGGCCTTAATCCTAGCCCATGGCCCTTTGCCCCCGAGCATGTCCTCCCAGGACCACGATTTGCCCACCTGGGCCATCGCCAACCTCTCCATCTCCTTTCCCGGCGCTTCCTCCCATGTCCAGTCTGCCTGCTCCTGGACACGCTGCTTGGTCCTTGTATGGTGGGTTCTTCTGTCACGATCGTCGTTAAGAGAGGAGGACCAAGGCGCAGCGTGATGAACGAACATGTTTATTTATCATTAGCGATAAACACGGACAGTAAACAAAACAACAAACGACTCGTAACGTCCTAGGTAACATAGACCAACACGGAACAAGAACCCACAAACACAAAGGGAAAACAGACAGTATAAATATGGCTCCCAATCAGAGACAACCAGCCACAGCTGACACTCGTTGCCTCTGATTGGGAGTCACTCAGGCCAACATAGAAATAAACAAACTAGAACCCCCAACATAGAAATACACCACATAGAAAGAACACACCCTGGCTCAACATATAGAGTCCCAGAGCCAGGGTGTTACAGTACGGACTGCGACCGCGCCTCAACTAGAGCAAAACAGGGGAGGGCTGGGTGGGCATTCCTCCTCGGCGGCGGTTCTGGCTCCGGCCTTGCCCACCACCCTCCAATAAACCCCCCATAGCGCCCCTGGTCCGGTCTGGCCCCGCTGGCTGGAGCTGAACTGGACGTAGCAGGAGCGGTTAGCTTCAGCTCCGTAGTGGAGCAGTTGACCGGTGCCTGGTAAGGGTACACGGTAAGGTGCTCTGACAACTGATGCTTAAAGTTAGTGAGGGAGATAAGAGTCTCCAGCTTCAGAGATTTTTGCAGTTCGTTCCAGTCATTTGCAGCAGAGAACTAGAAGGAATGGCGGCCAAAGGAGGTGTTGGCTTTGGGGATGACCAGTGAGATATACCTGCTGGAGCGCATACTACAGGTGGGTGTTGCTATGGTGACCAATGAGCTAAGATAAAGCGGGGATATGCCTAGCAGTGATTTATAGATGGCCTGGAGCCAGTGGGTTTGGCGACGAATATGTAGTGAGGACCAGCCAACAAGAGTGTACAGGTCACAGTGGTGGGTAGTATATGGGGCTTTGGTGACAAAACGGATGGCACTGTGATAGACTACATCCAATTTGCTGAGTAGAGTGTTGGAGGCTATTTTGTAAATGACATTGCCGAAGTCAAGGATCGGTAGGATAGTCAGTTTTACGAGGGCATGTTTGGCAGCATGAGTGAAGGAGGCTTTGTTGCGAAATAGGAAGCCGATTCTAGATTTAACTTTGGATTGGAGATGCTTAATGTGAGTCTGGAAGGAGAGTTTACAGTCTAACCAGATACCTAGGTATTTGTAGTTGTCCACATACTCTATGTCAGACCTGTCGAGTGTAGTGATTCTAGTCAGGTGGGCAGGTGCCAGCAGCGTTCGATTGAAGAGCACGCATTTCGTTTTACTAGTGTTTAAGAGCAGTTGGAGGCTATGGAAGGAGTGTTGTATGGCATTGAAGCTCGTTTGGAGGTTTGTTAACACAGTGTCCAATGAAGGTCCAGATGTATACAAAATGGTGTTGTCTGCGTAAAGGTGGATCTGAGAATCACCAGCAGCAAGAGCGACATCATTGATATACACAGAGAAAAGAGTCGGCCCAAGAATTGAACCCTGTGGCACCCCCATAGAGACTGCCATAGGTCCAGACAACAGGCCCTCCGATTTGACACATTGAACTCTGAGAAGTAGTTGGTGAACCAGGCAAGGCAGTCATTTGAGAAACCAAGGCTATTTAGTCTGCCAATAAGAATGCGGTGGTTGACAGAGTCGAAAGCCTTGGCCAGGTCGATGAAGACGGCTGCACAATACTGTCTATTATCGATCGCGGTTATAATATCGTTTAGGACCTTGAGCGTGGCTGAGGTGCACCCATGACCAGCTTGGAAACCTGATAGATTAATCATTAATGACTAATTATTACACCCTGAAACTGTGTATAATGTGTTAGAAATGTGTGAGTGTAGGACCAGTAAAGGCTATGGCATTGAGCCACTATTTAGCAATGTGAGTAAGAGTTAGGCCAGACAACAAAGACAACTGAGAAACTAAGATAAAGAGGCCTCCCAATTTAGGGAGGGGAGAAACTGTTATGAAAACATGGTGCAGAATATTGTGAGAACGGCAATAACTGAGTAAAGCAGGGAGTAGGATATGTGTGTGTGTGTGTGTGTATGCATGTGTGTATATGTGTGTGTGTGTGAACTGAAGGTCAGTAGAGCAGTTTTAGAGTGGAAAACTACAGCCCGCCTACAGAGGGAAGGGATTTCTTTTTGTATGACGTATGAGTATAAAAGATGGACTCTGAAATTGTGATGGCAGAATTCTCAATGAATAAATATCTCTGACTATGCAGACCGGGACTCTGGCCGTTACTTAAATCCCAAAAGACTTACAACCTTTTGGGAGACGCACAGAGACACTAAAATAGTTTGTTAAATAATTCACGTAACAGCTTGGTCCTTCTGAGCCGGACTCCAATACCCTGTTTCTGTCATTCCAGGTAACTCTGAAAACCGTCGACGGGCGAATGATACATTCGTAAATAGAAAGTCCTGCCCTTTGACATTAAGGGTTAAAACAGGCCAGAGGACACCTGATTAATGACAGAGACGGTGACGGAATCCAAACCTACATTGAATCTCGGCTGCAAGGATAAGGTCAGTAGTCTTTATTCATTACTTGGTGAAATTGATTTGAGAACTTGCTAAAATATTGAAAAGTAGCAAATTGATCAATGCGTAGCCATTTTAAGTGAAATGTAGGGGACTGTCAGGAATTATCAAGATTAAATTGTGAGGATAGACTCCTCCGTAGAGTAGGAGATAATTCTGGGGGACTAGTCAACCTGTTGGTGGGTCCGTAACGATTCACGGTAATAGGCCATTACCAAAATAAACTACCCGGTGTTGAAATAGAAGGAACTATTAAAAGTACACCTATGGGATGGAACCTGTAAGAGATTATTGAACAGTCAACAAATAATCCGGGTTAAACAAATACAAAAAGTACACCAGAAGGAATTAAAATAGCATGTGTGAGAAATAGAATATTAGTAAAGTCAAAAGTCACAAACAACTGTAGATTTTGCTGTAACTCTATCCGTTCTGGAGCCTTTTAAACTCCAGGTTACCGATATAACACCAATAATCATGTAAGGTTGTATACGTGTGAGACCTAATGTTTGCTCAAAAGTCACATTAATAATTCCAGGTGGTTGTATAGAGGAGGGAGAACCCATTCCTGTTGTATGAGACTGTCAGGAATTATCAAGATTACATTGTGGGGATCAATCCCTCTGTAAAAGTATGAGATAATTCTGGGGGACTAGTCAAGACTACATATACAGGGAGGGGTGGTTCCAGGTGGTTGTATAGAGGAGGGAGAACCCATTCCTGTTGTATGAGACTGTCAGGAATTATCAAGATTACATTGTGGGGATCAATCCCTCTGTAAAAGTATGAGATAATTCTGGGGGACTAGTCAAGATTACATATACAGGAAGGGGTGATTCAAGGTGTTGTTGTGTGAAGCTATTTTGAATTACTTGTTAAATTGACTTGTTATATAGAAGAGGTGGCTAAGGGATTTTTAACAGTACCAACCATGGGGGGGCAAATCCTCACAAGAGGTCCCAGAATTTACTGGGGACGAGAAATGCTTGATGTAATTAAAATGGAATCCAGGGATAGAAGAAATCTCCATTATGTAACCAGGTGGAGGGAGAGGTATGGTTTTGAGGGACGTCTAGACGCAGATAAACTCGAATCCATGCTTAAACAGATACATTAGGTGTGTAAAGGAGAAATAAGCAGTGAGAGAGAGAGAGAGTAGGAGGGGGCCAGTACCCACTGATAGCCTTACCTAATCTATTGCCGGGGAATGAAAGGGGCCCCAGCAACCTTAGATGTATACAGTAATAATAATAATATGCCATTTAGCAGACAGGCCATGAACACAGAGGACGTGGCCAGAGCGGTAGAAGGAATGACCCACCCCAAAACAGGAATAGTAAGGTTTGGGCTGCCGTTAGAGGGCAGTGGGTTTCAGGGGATGCCCAGAGGACACTTTTGCCATGGGCCGATCACGGAGAGTATGTTGGGAAAATAACTGAATTGTGTAATAGCCTCAGAGAGACATGCAATCCATCATGAGCAGAATAACAGACAGGACAGAGCCAAGAAAGAAGGCAGGAAGAAAAGAGAAGTGAGTGAGAGGGAAAGAGAAGTGAAGGTTGAGGTATCCGTGCCTCCCCCAGAGCAGAGGGCAGAAAGGTTATATCCAAACTTGGCAGACCAGGCATGGAGAGAAAATCCAGATGATGAATACGTAGGGAGGAGAAGGAGAGTGCAGGGGAATAATGTTGCCCCCCCACCGGCCCCACGTCCCTATGAGGAAGAAGGGGCTGGAGGAGGAAGGGAAGATGAAGGTGAGGAAGAGCCAGAGGTAGAGGAGTACAGGACAAGGGCAGAGAAAGTCAGACAGGAGAGAAAAGAGAGAAAAGAGAGAAGAGAGAGAGAGAGAGAAGTCCATCCCCCAGCTTTGAGCGTGAGGAAGAGGAAGATAAGGCGTGACTAGTCCTTGAGGGAGAAATAGTAGACTCTAGTGGGGGGAAGACTAAGGAACCCTTTGATCCAAATTGTGAGGTGTTTGAATTGGCTACTATTGACTTAGCACTTCAACAGGAACAGAAACCTTGACCTTGACATTGACAGTAATGGGTATGAAAATTAAATTCCTTTGTGATACGGGAGCCTGCAGGACAGCAACCTGTGCAACAGACAAGCCAGATGGAGTCAGGATTGATGGGGAGAAAATCATAGTGCGATCTGCCTCTGGTCATCAATTTATTGAAAGGTTATCAGCCGCAATAACCCTAAAACATGACCAATCAGGATGAGAGGCAACCATACCCATCCTGATATCTAAGCTGTGTCGGGTAAATTTACTAGGACGTGATGTAATGACTAAATTGAATGTGGCTGTCATTTCCGCTGAGAGGGGAATGAAAGTACACATAGTCAGAGACAATATGGTGGTCTGTGGGGAAGAGGAGCCATGTTATTTGTGTAGGCAAGGTTTGTTAAGGGGGGGAATAATTGATATTCCCCGAACTTTGATGGAACTTGCTGATGATGTAGTACCAGGCCCCACTAAAATGTCCCCCGATGACCTACACTGTACTCTCTGGTATAACAAACACCCAGGTCCAGATGCAATATATGAGGAAGCATTATTTAAAACCACAGAAATGACTATAGCCTTGAAATGGTTTCACTATGACAACACCCACGCAGTAGTGGAGGTGGAACTAGGGCCCCAAAGTCAGAGACTGTTCAGGGAAATATGGAGCCCACCTGTGTCCCTAGCAAAGGAGCCAGCAGAGGACTGGAAAGACATGGGCCAGTGGGTTTCCAAGGGTAAGAGGATCACTGATTGGGTCAATATTGTGAGTGGCGATCAACACAGCCCATCCACAGATAGTACATTTAGATGAGAATAGCAGATGCTGAGGAGAGGAATACCTGTTGACAGAACAACAGGAGTCAGATTTAAAAGAAGTTCCAGAGCATTTGTGGTCCCGGGGTCCAGCAGACGTAGGATTAATAAAAGGGGTAATTCCAGTACAGGTGATACCCAAATCTAATCATAGGCCATATCAGAAGCAATACCCTATGAAACCAGAAGCAATAAAAGGTTTGCAGTTTACCAAGAGCAGATTGGGAGGGACCTTGAGGGAGGGCCAATTCCCGGGGAGATAGTGAGGCCAGAAACAAAGGTGCAGTGTCCTGGAAATCACAGTCTGTTTTTTGTTTTTTTTCAGTTCTGCTGGGAGTACATTGGATGATGGGGTTTTGTGTTGAATTAGAGACAGTGAGACTATTAGTCAATACCTAGGAGAGAAGAGAGGTTACGGTAGCAAAGACAGACAAGAAGGAAATGGTAATAGTGGAGACAGGAGTGAGTGGAAGTGTTACAATTGTGACAAAAACTGGACATTTTGCTAGAGAATGTGAGGAACCGTGTAGTTACTGTGCAAGGAAAGGGCACCAGTTAAGAAACTGTAGGCAGAAGGGGAAGAGAGAAATCAGGAGTCCTCATGACCTGGCTGTTTGGTTGTTGTTTTTTAATTGGGGTTTTCAAATAAAAAACAACACACCTAGTATGATGTTTATAAAGCCTTGTTGTTTCAATTTGGGGGGGTTTTCAGCAGGTCAAGGGTGATAGGTCTTAGAGGAGCACACAGTGAATTTTATGGAGTTTTTTAGGTTTTGGCTGAGTTTGGGGTATATATGATTTCTTATGAGAATGAATGTCATGAGGATTAATGAACACTTGGGATAAGTAACATTTATTAAATATTTAGAATAATGGTAATGTTGGTATACTATGGGATGGAATTTCAATTGCCTCTGAACTCTGTTTTAACTTTCTGGTGTTAATTAATCATCCACACTGGTAAATTCTAAAGGCATGAGAGGAGGACTTTAAGTTAGTTTATTTTACCAATAAATAAAAATAAGGGATGGCAATTGGATGATAAATTACCAATATTACCTAAGTGATTGTTAGGTAGGTGATAATATTGACACATGGGCAGTGACATGTGTCGAAAGGAGGGATGGATGGTAGAAACAGATTAGACAACACTTTGTTGCACATGGGATTACTAATTATAAAAAAAGGATGTGTTATCTGTGCTCAAAATAATCACCAGGGCAGACAAAGGGCACCTCAGGGTGAGTATCCTCCGGCTAAGTACCCTTTCCAGCAATTGGATAATGGATTTTATAGAGTTATCACGGAGTGAAGGGAAGAAATTTAGAGTAACCCCAGATGAAGATGGGTTATCCCCCTTTGAGAAAGTGTTTGGAAGACCTTACAGAATGCCACAGTTGGCAGGACCATACAGGCAGACATAGAACTAGAGAGCACCCTAGCAGAACACGTGAGAAGGTAGTTTATTAACCACACCTGTATGTCAGAGGTTTTGTGCCCCACAGGTGAACTAAGGGAGAAGGTGACCCACTCTATCTAACCAGGAGACTGGGTGTGGATCCAGTCCCTAAAGAAGAAAAACTGGAAGCAGCCCCGTTGGGAAGGTCTATATCAGGTCCTGTTGGTGACGGCCTTCGCTGTAAGAATCGCCGAAAGATCCACCTTGGTGCATGTCACTCACTGCAAAAAGGTAAACCCAGTTAACACCTGACGAACAAACACAGAGTTAGGAGAAAGAACCGATCACCACTAGGGCTCGGGGGTTGGCTCCTTAACGAAGATTCCCTTACCCCTGTCTGATCATCCCTGTGTGAGTTCGATAGAAGGTAAAGCAATGGGTTGGCCTCTGGCATCTGACATGTTCTCAGGGCGAGGGTGGGGATTCAAAGGTCTCCTGACGGTAGGTAGCTGTCTGATTGTGGGGGCCATATTCCTAACACACTCAAACCCTCCTGATCCGCCAGAAGTAGTAGTTAACCTAACAACAAGTTGATAAAATAATACCTTAACACAGTCTATGAAGGCATAGGAGACAACTAAACGTAGGGAAAGGGGAAGTACTAGGGACTGTAGGGAAGGACATCACCATATGTATGTCACCATGTATATCCTGGGACTATGTAGTTGCTCATACCAAGCGGGGGGGATATGTCAATCTCCATACACAGTTTAAGGACAGGTGTAGTATTGTGAAAGTAGGGAATTACCAGAAATGGCAGTGCGACCCATATAAGGGTAGGTACTGTCTGAAAGTCTGAATTACGCTAAAACAGGTTACAGACCTGAACAAGTGAGATATCCTCTTCAACTGGGGCACCCTATATTGTAAACCTCTCTGAGGGAGGTAGTCAGACCGGGGCTGTGGTGAAGGAGTCTTGTAGTAACTTGCACTATCTGTATCTCCCGATAACAAAGTCACCCCGACCTAGGTTGCCTCCGTTTGAAGTCTCAGGGGATTCTTATTGTTTTTCTAGGACTAGTAAGATAGGATACAGGGTTGGGCATCTTAGCTCCTGCTCCCACACAGAGAATGTCACAACTAAAGAGACCATGACTAATCTCTCCTCTTTGTTGCAGCCAGAGGATTTTAGGAACCAAAACCAGGCCCGTGCTGACATCTGATGGTTGTGTGGTGATAACAGATTGTGAACTCACCTACATACGCAAACAATCAAACGTGTCAGAGATTGGTGAGTTGTCACGTAGAAAGTGGGACCTCCTCCCGGGATCCTTTGATGAAAGGATATATATTGATGGGATAGGAGTACCTCCAGGGGTTCCAGAAGAATTCAAAGCTAGGAATCAGATTGCAGCTGGGTTTGAATCAAGTCTTTTCTGGTGGTCAACAATTAATAAAAACGTAGATTGGATGAATTATATTTACTATAACCAGCAAAGATTTATAAACCACACTCGTGATGCAATAAAGGGATTAGCTGAGCAGACAGCGGCAACTAGCTTAATAGCATGGCAGAATAGAATAGCTTTCGATATGCTTTTGGCTGAGCGGGACGGGGTTTGTGTTCTGTTTGGATCTATGTGCTGTACTTTCATCCCCAAACAATACAGCATCGGACGGGTCCGTGACCAAAGCGCTTCAGGGACTCACCACGCTGGCGAACGAACTGGCTGAGAACTCTGGTATTGATAGCTCCCTAAACGGTTAGTTTGATAACATATTTGGTAAATGGAAAACTATTGTTGTAACTATTCTGGGTGAAGTTATAGCTTCTATGGGTATACTTGTTCTTTGTGGATGTTGTCTTATTCCCTGTGTCTGAGGGTTGGTGAGCAAGGCGGTTTCCCAACAGATGGTGAGATACGGCCCAATCCCGGACTCCGACTGAAGGATATGACCTACCAGGCTTGGTGGAGGACGACGACGATCCAGATAATTTGAGATTGGATGTTTTCCTAGAACTATAAATCTCTAGTTTAAAAGTTATTGTGATGATGTTTTGTGTATTAAAGTCTCGTTTTAAGTATGATGTACTAGTTACCATTGCTAAAAAGTAACGTTATGCTTTTAATCATGGGGTAACCCTGATGAACCTGTAATGTTTTAATATGCAAACCAACTTATATACTTCAATGAGTGTGATTCATTTCTATAACAACATATATTTTGTATGTGTGTAATATTTAGTCAAAGGGTGGAATTTATAGATTAATTATTAATGACTAATTATTACACCCTGAAACTGTGTATAATGTGTTAGAAATGTGTGAGTGTAGGACCAGTAAAGGCTATGGCATTGAGCCACTATTTAGCAATGTGAGTAAAAGTTAGGCCAGACAACAAAGACAACTGAGAAACTAAGATAAAGAGGCCTCCCAATTTAGGGAGGGGAGAAACTGTTATGAAAACATGGTGCAGAATATTGTGAGAACGGCAATAACTGAGTAAAGCAGGGAGTAGGATATGTGTGTGTGTGTGTGTGTGTGTATGCATGTGTGTATATGTGTGTGTGTGTGAACTGAAGGTCAGTAGAGCAGTTTTAGAGTGGAAAACTACAGCCCACCTACAGAGGGAAGGGATTTCTTTTTGTATGACGTATGAGTATAAAAGATGAACTCTGAAATTGTGATGGCAGAATTCTCAATGAATAAATATCTCTGACTATGCAGACCGGGACTCTGGCCGTTACTTAAATCCCAAAAGACTTACAACCTTTTGGGAGACGCACAGAGACACTAAAATAGTTTGTTAAATAATTCACATAACAAACCGGATTGCATAGCGGAGAAGGTACGGTGTGATTCGAAATGGTTGGTGATGTCAGAAGGGGTGATGTGTACGCGGCAGTGAAGTCAGGCGCAGGGACACAGAGAAACAGGATGAACTACTTTACTTAAAGTTAAACACGCACAAACAAAAGGTCTCCACAACACTGGAGGAGTAACACACTCTGTGCGTAAAAGGCGAACTAGATATGCCGAACATCAACAATACAAAAAGACAATAACACACAACGGTCAAACGTAAAACAAGGGAACTTATATGTTACACAATCAACACAAAATAAGCAACAGGTGTACAAACTAGACAACACAAGACAAACACCGAAAACATCGATCGGCAGTAGCTAGTACTCCGGAGACGACGAAAGTCGAAGCCTGCCCGAGCAAGGAGGAGGAGCAGCCTCGGCGGAATCCGTGACAGTACCCACCCCTTGACGCGCGGCTCCAGCCGTGCGCCGACCCCGGCCTTCGGGGACGGCCAGGAGGACGCGGAGCAGGGCGAGTGGGATGACTCCAGTGGAACTCCGTCAGGAGGGAGGGATCTAAGATGTCCCTCCTAGGCACCCAGCACCGTTCCTCCGGACCGTACCCCTCCCACTCCACGAGATACTGCAGACCCCCCATCCGACGTCTCGAATCCACGATGGACCGGACTGAGTACGCCGGAGCCCCCTCGATGTCCAGTGGGGGCGGAGGAGCCTCCCGTATCTCATTGTCCTGGAGTGGACCAGCTACCACCAGCCTGAGGAGAGACACATGGAACGAGGGGTTAATGCGATAATCATTTGGCAGTTGTAACCTGTAGCATACCTCGTTCAATCTCCTCAGGACTTTAAATGGCCCCACAAACCGCCGACCCAGCTTCCGGCAGGGCAGGCGAAGGGGCAGGTTTCTAGTCGAGAGCCAGACTCGATCTCCAGGTGCATACACTGGACCCTCACTGCGGTGGCGATCGGCGCTCGCCTTATGCCTACGGATAGCGTTCCATGTCTCCTCCGAGCACCGAAACCATTCATCCACCGCAGGAGCCTCGATCTGGCTCTGATGCCAGGGTGCCAGAACCGGCTGATACCCCAACACACACTGAAAAGGGGTCAGATTCGTAGAGGAGTGGCGAAGGGAGTTCTGGGCAATCTCTGCCCAGGGGATATACCCCGACCACTCCTCCTGCCGGTCCTGGCAATAAGACCTCAGAAACCTACCCCACATCCTGGTTCACTCTCTCCACCTGCCCATTACTCTCAGGGTGCAAACCCGAGGTAAGGCTAACCGAGACCCCCCAAGCGTTCCATAAATGCCCTCCAGACTCTAGAGGTGAACTGGGGACCCCAATCAGACACTATATCCTCAGGTACCCCCGTAGTGCCGGAAGACGTGAGTAAACAGGGCCTCAGCAGTTTGTAAGGCAGTAGGGAGACCCGGCATTGGGATGAGACGACAGGCCTTAGAAAACCGATCCACAACGACCAAAATAGTGTTATTCCCCTGGGAGGGGGGAAGGTCCGTGACAAAGTCTACCGATAGGTGAGACCACGGCCGTTGTGGAACGGGTAGGGGTTGTAACCTCCCCCTGGGCAGGTGTCTAGGCGCCTTACACTGAGCGCACACCGAGCAGGAGGAAACATAAACCCTCACGTCCTTTGCCAATGTTGGCCACCAGTACTTTTCACTAAGGCAGTGCACTGTCCGGCCAATACCAGGATGTCCAGAGGAGGGTGACGTATGAGCCCAATTAATTAGTCGATCACGAATCTCGAGCGGCACGTACTTCCGCCCTCCGGACACTCTGGAGAAGTAGGGTCGGTACGTAACGCCCGCTCGATCTCCGCATCGACCTCCCACACCACCGGTGCCACCAGACAAGACTCCGGCAGTATGGGAGTGGGCTCAATGGACCTCTCCTCTGTGTCATATCGCCGGGACAGGGCGTCTGCCTTAACGTTCTGTGACACTAGTATATAGGTGAGCTTAAAGACAAACCGAGCCAGAAAATATGGCCCACCTAGCCTGACGAGGGTTCAGTCTCCTAGCTGCCCGGATGTACTCCAGGTTACGATGGCCAGTCAGAATGAGAAAAGGGTGTTGAGCCCCCTCAAGCCAATGCCTCCACACCTTTAGGGCTTGAACCACAGCTAGCAGCTCCCTGTCCCCCACGTCGTAATTACGTTCCGCCGGGCTGAGCTTCTTAGAGTAAAAAGCACAGGGCCGGAGTTTAGGAGGCGTGCCCGAGCATTGAGACAGTACAGCCCCAATACCCGCCTCTGACGCGTCCACCTCCACTTGGAACGCCAAAGAGGGGTCCGGATGTGCCAGCACCGGAACCGAGGTGAACAGGTCCTTCAGTTGTCTAAACGCCCTGTCCGCCTCAGCCGACCACTGCAAACGCACCGGGCCCCCCTTTAGCAGGGAGGGTGATGGGAGCCGCTACCTGTCCAAAACCCCAGATAACCTCCGGGTAGTAATTGGAAAAACCCAAAAAAACCGCTGCACCTCCTTAACCGTGGTAGGAGTCTGCCAATTACGCACGCTGAAACGCGGTCAATCTCCATATCCAACCCCTGATGCGGACAACCGATGGCCCAGGAAGGAGATGGACTCCTGGAAAAACAGGCATTTCTCCGCCTTCACATACAAGTCATGCTCCAACAGCCTACCCCAACACTCGACGCACCAGGGCCACATGCTCAGCTCGTGTAGCAGAGTATACTAGAATGTCATCAATATACACCACTACACCCTGCCCATGCAAATCCCGGAAAATCTCGTCCACAAATGATTGGAAGACTGAAGGAGCATTCATTAACCCGTTATGGCATGACGAGATACTCATAGTGACCCGAGGTGGTACTAAATGCTGTTTTCCATTCATCTCCCTCCCTAATGCGAAACCAGGTTGTAGGCGCCCCTGAGATCCAATTTTGTAAAGAAGCGCACTCAGTGTAGTGACTCCGTCATACTCGCAATCAGAGGGAGAGGATAACTGTATTTAACAGTGATCTGATTGAGACTACGGTAATCAATACACGGGCGCAAACCTCCATCCTTCTTCTTCACAAAAAAGAAACTTGAGGACGCAGGAGAAGTGGAGGGCCGTATGTATCCCTGTCCCAGAGACTCGGCGATGTATGTCTCCATAGCCGCCGTCTCCTCTTGAGACAGAGGATATACATGGACTACGCGGAAGTGCAGCACCTGCCTGGAGGTCTATCGCACAATCCCCCTGTCTATGAGGTGGCAATTGTGTCGCCCTCTTCTTACTGAAACACGAGTGCCAAATCATCATACTCAGGAGGAATGTGCAGTGCGGGCATTTGGTTCGGACTTTCCACCGTGGTCGCCCCTACGGAAACACCTATACACCGCCCGACACACTGATCAGACCACTCCTGAGAGCC
Organism: Coregonus sp. 'balchen'; assembly: GCA_902810595.1. Taxonomy (NCBI): domain Eukaryota; kingdom Metazoa; phylum Chordata; class Actinopteri; order Salmoniformes; family Salmonidae; genus Coregonus; species Coregonus sp. 'balchen'. Next base: position 47,015,276 of record LR778260.1, read on the forward strand.
CTCTGTTGCCACGAAATGGTGGGGTCATGAGAGATTAACCAAGGAAGCCCCAGCACCACGGGAAACGCAGGAGAGTCGATCAGATACAACTGTATGATTTCTTCATGACCCCCCCTGCGTCTTCATCTTTAGTGGCGCCGTGACCTCCCTAATTAAACCTGATCCCAAAGGACGGCTATCTAGGGCATGGATAGGAAAAGGCACATCTACTGGTAGGAGGGGAATCCCTAACTTAACACAGAAATTACGATCAATAAAATTCCCAGCTGCGCCTGAATCGACTAGTGCCTTATGCTGGGAATGAGATGAAACCTGGGGAAATTCTACTTGAATACACAAGTGGACAACAGAGAGCTCTGGGTGAGTTGGGCGCCTACTCACCGGAAATGACTCATCAGTGCGTGACTGTTGCCTCGATCCCCAGGAGACCCTCCCCAGCACCGAGCCGCAGTGTGTCCTCTACGGCCACAGTTGGTGCAGGGGACGACCCTCTCTCCGGGGCTCTCTCCTCCTCTCTCTAGCAACCAGCACCCCCGAGCTCCATAGGGCTCGGCTCGGAGGTGCTTGGGGGATGGAATGGACGGCCCCAACTCCGGACGTCCGCGGGTAGCCAGCAGGGTATCCAGATGGATCGACATGTCCACCATCTGATTGAAGCTAGGTTGGTGTCCCTGCAGGCCAACTCTCGGCGAAGTCCTCTCGTAGGCTGCACCGATAGTGGTCGATGAGGGCCCTCTCATTCCACCCCGCATTAGCCGCCAGAGTCCGGAAATCCAGGGCGAAACTCTTGCACGCTCCTCTTCCCCTGTTGGAGGTGGAACAGACGCTCCCCCGCCGCTTTACCCTGTGGGGGGATGATCGAAAACCGCCCTGAAGCGGCGGGAGAACTCCGCATAGCTGATGGTAGCTGCATCTATTCCCCTCCATTCGGCATTGGCCCACTCCAATGCCTTGCCGGAGAGACAGGAGATGAGGGCGGAAACGCTCTCGTATCCCGAGGGCGCTGGGTGAATGGTTGCCAGGTTAGAGTTCTACTTGCAGTAGGAAACCCTGACAACCCGGCTGCGGTGCCATCATATGCCCTCGGGAGCGAGAGCCGAATCCCACTGGACTCCGGAGATGGAACGATGGGTCTGGCCGATGGTGGTGGTATTGTAGGAGGAGGTGTGGGCAAGCCTCCTCTTTCCCATTGGCTCAGAGTGTCCATCACATCCTGCATGCGGTGCCAAGTCTACGGATCATGGCGTCCTGGCTGCTGACACGATCCTCCAGAGACTCTGTTACAACCGCTGGTCCTGCTGACTCCATGGTGGGTGTGTTATTCTGTCAGAAGGGGGTGATGTGTACGCGGCCAGTGAAGTCAGGCGCAGGACACAGAGAAACAGGATCACTACTTTACTTAAAGTAACACGCACAAACAAAAGGTCTCCACAACACTGGAGGAGTAACACACTCTGTGCGTTAAAAGGCGAACTAGATATGCCGAACATCAACAATACAAAAAGACCAATAACACACAAAGGTCAAACGTAAAACAAGGGGAACTTATATGTTACACAATCAACACCAAAATAAGCAACAGGTGTACAAACTAGACACAAAGACAAACACCGAAAAACATCGATCGGCAGTAGCTAGTACTCGGGGACGACGAACGCCGAAGGCCTGCCCGAGCAAGGAGGAGGAGCAGCCTCGGCGGAATTCTGTGACAGGTGATCTGTTTGTTAACTTGGCTTTCAAAAACTTTCGAAAGGCAGGGCAGGATGGATATAGTTCTGTAACAGTTTGGATCTAGAGTGTCACCCCCTTTGAAGAGGGGGATGACACGGCAGCTTTCCAATCTCTGGGGGATCTCAGACGTTACGAAAGATAGGTTGAACAGGCTAGTAATAGGGGTTGCGACAATTTCGGCAGCTAATTTTAGAAGAAAGTGGTAGCCAGGTGGAAAGCATGGCCAGCCGTAGTAAAAATGCTTGTTGAAATTCTCGATTATTGTAGATTTATCGGTGGTGATAGTGTTTCCTAATCTCAGTGCAGTGGGCAGCTGGGTGGAGGTGCTCTTATTCTCCATGGACTTTACAGTGTCCCAAAACTTTTTGGAGTTAGTGCTACAGGATGCAAATTTCTGTTTGAAAAAGCTAGCCTTTGCTTTCCTAACTGCTTGTGTATATTGGTTCCTAACTTCCCTGAAAAGTTGCATATCGCGGGGGCTATTCGATGCTAATGCAGTACGCCACAGGATGTTTTGTGCTTGTCAAGGGCAGTCAAGTCTGAGGAGAACCAGGGGCTATATCTGTTCTTAGTTCTGAATTTTTTGAATGGGGCATGCTTATTTAAGATTGAGAGGAAAGCACTTTTAAAGAACAACCAGGCATCCTCTACTGACGGAATGAGATCGATATCCATCCAGGATACCCGGACCAGGTCAATTAGGAAGGCCTGCTCGCTAAAGTGTTTTAGGGAGCGTTTGACAGTGATGAGGGGTGGTCGTTTGACCGCGGACCTGTTACGGATGCAGGCAATAAGGCAGTGATCACTGAGATCCTGGTTGAAGACAGCGGAGGTGTATTTAGAGGGTAAGTTAGTCAGGATGATATCTATGAGGGTGCCCATGTTTACGGATTAGGGTTGTACCTGGTAGGTTCCTTGATAATTTGTGTGAGATTGAGGGCATCTAATTTGGATTGTAGGATGGCCGGGGTGTTAAGCATATCCCAGTTTAGGTCACCAAGCAGTATGAACTCTGAGGATAGATGGGGGGGCAATCAATTCACATATGGTGTCCAGGGCACAACTGGGGGCTGAGGGGGGTCTGTAGAAAGCGGCAACAGTGAGAGACGTATTTCTGGAAAGGTGGATTTTTAGAAGTAGGAGCTCAAACTGTTTGGGCACAGACCTGGATAGTATGATAGAGCTCTACAGTAGATTGCAACTCCACCCCCTTTGGCAGTTCTATCTAGACGGAAAATGTTGTAGTTGGGGATGGACATTTCTGAATTTTTGGTGGCCTTCATATGCCATGATTCAGACACTGCTAGAACATCAGGGTTGGCGGAGTGTGCTAACGCAGTGAATAACTCAAACTTAGGGAGGAGGCTTCTGATGTTAACGTGCAAAAAAAACAAGGCTTTTACGGTTACAGAAGTCAACAAATGATAGCGCCTGGGGAGTAGGAGTGATACTGGGGGCTACAGGGGCCTGGGTTAACCTCTACATCACCAGAGGAACAGAGGAGGAGTAGAATAAGGATACGGCTAAAGGCTTTTAAGAACTGGGAGTTGTAGAATAGATTCAGGGCATTAGGTACAGACAAGGATATGGAAGGATATGATTACAGTGGGGGGTAACAATGAAAGAGATAGCATCACTGGAGGCACCGATTGAGCCGATCTCCGCGTGTATAGGGGGTGGAACAAAGGCACTATTTGAGGCAGTTTGAGAGGGACTTGGGGCTCTACAGTGAAATTGTAAAATACGAACTAACTGGAACAGCAATAGGCAAGGCATATTGAGAGGCTACAATGTGATTGTAGAGGCAAAAGCAATCACAGGTGTTATTTGAGAGAGCTAAGACAACAACTGGTAATGGCAATGAAAGTTTGGGCTGAGGCTAAACAGATAAACAAGACAGGGTACTGTGTAAAGGAACCGTCCAGCAGGCATCAGCTGTGCAGTCTGAGTGATCATAAGGTCCAGTGAACAGCAATATGTGAGTCCGAGAGCAGTTCGAATTGGTGCTACAGCACAGGCGAGCAGGAAACACTTAAAATGTTGATAAACGATTAGGCTTTTTCTTCACATTATAAGTGCAGCAATGTGCACATGGCAGTAGGCTATAAGCGCGAATGTTCCATGTCACGAGAATTTCTAACTTAATAGTTAAACTCAACTGTTTCATTATCTCTGTCTGATTCCTGGAAGTTGTAAGTTTCCAGTTCAAAGAAACAGACAGAGTCTCAGTCTGCAGATAGTCAGTTATTTATTCAGAGAGCTCTCCCCTCCAGAAGCCCCCCACAGTCTTTTTATACCGTCCACACAAAGGACCTTGTTTAGATATGTGTAGATAACTCCACCCACCTTTAGGCGGGCTGTAACTTTCCACAGTATGGAATTTCTATATTTAACAGTTTCTAGCCCCCCTTCCTGTTAGTGGTTTTACAAGTTGCCTACTTCTCCTTCTTTGTCTGAAAAAGGTTAGTTACACCTATTTAATGGATTATTGTCTTATAACTCTAACATAGTTCAAACAGTTATACAGTATCGGGGTGGAATATTTTAGTCATTACATTAAACATACAAATTCATCTATCATTCCATTAGCGGGTAAACACCATCTCAAAAGTGCCGCAAATGCATTATGCATGTCATGCTTTTATATGAAGGTGGCATTCTTATGGTGAAAATTATCTTCCCCAAACTTGAAACTCACATGCTGCATACAGTGGGGAAATTTTTATTTTAGTCAGCCACCAATTGTGCATGTTCTCCCACTTAAAAAGATGAGAGAGGCCTGTAATTTTCATCATAGGTACACGTCAACTATGACAGGCAAATTGAGAAAAAAAATCCAGAAAATCATATTGTAGGATTTTTAATGAATTTTATTTGCTAATTATGGTGGAAAATAAGTTATTTGGTCACCTACAAACAGCAAGATTTCTGGCTCTCACAGACCTGTAACTTCTTCTTTAAGGGGCTCCCCTTGCCCCTCCACTCTTTACCTTTATTAATGGAAACCTGTTAAACTTTTTTATCAGATAAAAAACCCTGTCCAAAACCAAACAGTCCCACCCAAACCCCACAGGGCCCAAGACCAAAGAGCTTTTCAAAGGCCACCAAAACAATTGTAGACCTGAAACCAGGCTGGGAAGCCTAAATCTGCAAAAAGGTGACAGGGGGGTTTTGAAGAAATCAACTGTGGGAGAAAATTATTAGGAATGGAAACATCAAGACCCCGTATCTCCCTCGATCGGGGGCCTCCATCCCCAAGTTTCCCCCCCCTTTGGGGTCAAAATGATCACAAAAAGGGTGACAAAATCCCAGAACCACACTGGGGGACCTAGTAAATGGCCTGCAAAGCTGGCCCAAAAGGGAAAAAAAGCCTCCCATCAGAAACCACAAACCCGCCCCCGGGGGACCAAATCCTGGGGGCCAACGTTTCCCCCTGTTAAGCCAGTATGTCCAGGCCCGTCTAAAATTTTGGGCTAGATTTCTTTTGGGATGATTGGATATCCAGAAGGGATTGGGAAATTCTTTTGGCAGAAAACCCAAATTAATTTTTTTGGGTAAAAACTCACTCGTCGTGTTTGGGGGAAAACAAAGAATCTGATTTTGCATCCAAAGGACCCCTCCCTCCTGTGAAGCATGGGGGGGGGAAAACACCCTGTTTTGGGTGCTGTTTTTTTTTTTGCAAGGGACCAGGACAAACTGACCCCGTGAAAAGGAAGAATGAATAAACCCAATGTATCGTGAATTTTGAGAAAAAACCCTCCTTCCATCAGAAAGGGGCATTAAAGATAAAAACGGGGCGGGTCTTTCGGGCATGACAATGACCCCAAAACCAAAAAACCCCGCCCGGGCCCAACAAGGAGGGGGGCTTCTTTAAGAAGCATTTCAAGGTCCTGGGGTCCTATCCTTTCCCCAATTTCTCCCCCCCATAAAAAATTTTTTGGAGGGAGTTAAAGTCTGTTTTGCCCAGCGAACCCCCCCCAAAACCCCAATTTCTCTAGGGGGAGATTAGATGGAAAAAGGGGGCCAAAAATCCCAGAAACAGTTTTAAAAACCCTTTGTAAAGACTTACAAAACTTTTAAACCTGTTCATTGCCAACAAGGGTTAAAACCCAAATTATTGAAAAACTTTTTTTAAATTTCCCAAAATATTTTTTCCCAAACCAAAAATTTTGCAAATAAATTAAAAAAAAAAATCCTAAAATGTTTTTTTCCAGGAAATTTTTTTCTCATTTTGTCTGTCATAGTTGCCCGTGAAACCTTTGATAAAAATTACCCCCTCTCCCTTTTTAGTGGGAAAACTTGAAAATTTGGTGGCTGCCAAAATATTTTTTTTTTCCCCCACTGTGTGAAATGCCAGTTGGGCCCTCCACCCCCTTGTAAAGCGGTTTAAATGGGTTAAAATTTTAAAAAGTTTTTTGACCATTTTATTGTTTAAAAAACTTTTAACCCAAACATAGGGGCCCAAACGGGCTGGCTACATGGGGGTTGTGGGCTATATTTAAAAAGGGGTCCGAAAAAAAAAAGGCCCTGCTTTCTTCCTTACTGCACCCCAGCGGGGCATCTTTCAAAATTTGATAATATTTAATTCAAAGTGTTTCCCCAAATTTTTGTCACCCATCGGGCCTAATACAAATATACTAATAATTAGGGGTAAATTTAGTTTTGTTTTTAGAAGGGACCATTTCATGCCCCTGTCTGAATGGGGGCGGGGGAAAAAAAATACATGTCTTTCTATGCATTTAAAATAGCGAATGGAGGATGCTTTTTCCTGGGGTTCATTTTCTTTTGCCAGCCGGGTGGGCTTTTTACCCCTTTGCTGTAAAAAAGCAAGGGTTTTTAATTTGGAAAAGTTGAAAAATAAAAAAAGTATCCCTAGCCTAAAAAAAGCTGTTTGGGATCCTCCTCTTTTTATTTTTTTTTTTCTCACGCAATTGCATACCCCCATAAATTTTGCGCGAAAAATTCGTCAGGGTCTCTCATGAAGTTTTTTGTATTAGATTTTCCCGATTATTTTGGATTAAATGCATTTATTGAGGGACAATGAGTGTTTATCCCAATTTTGGGGCAAAGGGGGGTTTTGGCCAGAACCAAAAAAGGTCGCTGGTTTAAAATACCTGAGCCAAAGGTGAAAACTGATGATGGGGCCCCTTGATAAAGGGCACTTAAACCAAATTTGGGTCCGGGGGTGCCGTACTACTATGGCACGCGTAAAAACAAACATTTCACTGCCCCTATCTTTTTTTCCCGCAAAAAAACCAGGAATTTGAAATTTTTTAATTTCAATAACCCTTTTTCAAATTAAACCTGACTTCGAGCAATTTTGGGTTTTGATAAAAAACCCCTTTAACCCTTGGCTCCCAATTTTTGGGCCCTTTAAAGTCCCCCAACTCGCATAATAACACTGATTAACCCAATTGGTTACGTATGATTTTTTTTAACGGTGCACATTAAAAAAAATTTAAACGGCTGAAAAATTTTAAACATCTATGTGCCTTGAAAAGTATTTCATCCCCTTTTGGCTTTTTTTTCCTTTTTTTGTTCCCTTACAACCTGAAATTTAAAAATGGTTTTTTAAAGTTGGTTTTCATGAAAGGGACAACAAAAAACCCCAAATTGGTAAAAAGAAAAATAAAAAAAACTTAATAACGGAAAAAAGTGCGTGCAAAACAGGGGGGAAAAAAAATTTTTTATCGGGGCCCCCCAATTTGGTGCAAGTTCTCCCACTTAAAATAGGGAGTTTCCTGTAATTTTCATCAAGGTACACGCCCAACTATGACAGAAAAAATGGAAAATAATCCAGAAAATCACATTGAAAGGTTTTTTAATGAATTTTTTTGAAAATTTTTTGGTGGCAAATAAGTATTTGGCCCAATAAAAAAAAGTTTCTTCTAAATATTTTGGGTTATATCCCCTTTTGTTGGAAAAGGGACACAGGCCCAAAAACTTTTTTTTCTGAAAGCTTAAACAAGGTTTTCACACCTGTTGCTGGTATTTTTTGGGCCCCTTCCCCATGCAGATCTCCTCTAAAGCATGGGTGTTTTGGGGCTGTCGCTGGGCAAAACGGGCTTTCAAAATCCCCCCAAAAAATTTTTAATGGGGTTTTAGATCTGGAGACTGGCTAGGCCCCCCTCCCGGACCTTGAAATGCTTCTTGTTTCTTTAAACCAAGCTGGTTACCATTGCCCGATTCAGTCTTCCCACCGGTTGGGGGTCCCTTCAAATTTTTTTTTCTGGTGTCCTTTTTTACAGCCCCTTTGGTCTTGCCCCAGTTAGTTTGGGGTGTGACTGTTTGAGGTTGTGGAAAAGGTGTCTTTTATACTGATAACAAGTTCAAAAAGGGGCCATTAATACAAAGGGACCCAGTGGAAAGGGCAAGGAGCCTCTTTAAAAAGAATTTCAGGTCTGTTAGAACCAAAATCTTTTCTTGTTTGTAGGTTTACCAAATACTTTTTTTCCACCATAATTTGCAAAAAAATTCTTAAAAAATCAACAATGTGTTCTCTGGATTTTAAAACCTCAAATTTTTCCCGTTTATAAATTGCTGTACCTATGATGAAAATTTCAGGCCCCCCCTTTTCATCTTTTTAATTTGGGAAAAACTTGCACATTGGGGGCACAAAAAATTTTTTCCCCACTGTAGTAAATTTACCCCCTTTGCATGAAGCCCCTAATAAATCGGGTCAACCAATTAAACCCTTTAGAATCCCATAATGTTTTTTAAAAAAAGTCCACCTGTGGGGCAATCTAATGTCCCCAAAGATCTCGGGGGTAAAAATATCAAAACCCTTTTTTTAAAAGGCCCCGAGGCCCGCAACACCACCCAAGCAAAAGGGGGACCCCCCAAGCAAGGGACAAACCCTGAAAGGGCCCCCGGGGCTCTCCCCAACCCGGTCGGGACAAAGTTGTGGAGAAAGTACAGATCAGGGTTTGGGGTTTTAAAAAAATCTCCGAAACTTTGAACCAAACCCCCCGGGGCAAACCCCCAAATCCTTATAAAAAAATGGAAAAATATGGCACCCAAAAAAACCCGCCAAGAGAGGGCCCCCCCCCCAAAATCAAAAGGGGTCAGGGAAGGAAGGGATAAATCAGAGGGTTTCAAAAAAGAGACCAAAAATAAACCCCGAAGGAGGGTTAAAAAGCCCCCCACACGGAGATTGGAGTATCTGTCCCATGGCCCCTTTAAACGTTAAAACCCCCACCCAGCTTGGGGTTTACGGAAAGAATTGGGGAAGAAAAAAGGGCCCTTTCTTTAAAAAAACAAAGCAAACACAAATGGTTAAGATGTCATTTCCCTTATGGCCCAACTTTAGGTTAAACGGGCTAAGGGTTGCCCCCTGACAACTGAGCACCGGTTTTTGGGGGGGCCTACAAAATCATCTATCTTCTTCCCATCTATCTATCTATCTATCTATCACTATCTTTTATCTATCTATCATCTATTTTATCTACTAATTTTTATCTATCTTCTATCTTTTTCTATCTTTTTCTTCTATCTATCTGTGCATGGTGGGTGCAACATTAAAAAAACATCTGGGGGACATTCTTTTATAAAACCACAAGCTCTGATCTATCAATTCAGATTTTTATTTTCCCATTCCAATAATGGGAAGGAACCATTTTGAGGCCCTGTAGCCAACCCCTAAAAAAAGGGAAGTTGGGAAGAATTTAAAACCAACTATCAACGGGTACTCTATTTTTTCAATCTTTGGGACATTTCTCTAGAATCTTTCTCTGTTTTTTTGTGTAATTGGGGAAAGGCGTGATCTTGCATCAATTTAAAATAGAGGGGTTTGGTTTAGAAGGCTGTAGTTTTAAAAGAAAGTCAAATTGTTTTGGGAGGAATTGGGGCACAAACCCTTTTTCTGTTTAAAATTATTAATGTTAAAGGGCCATGCTTTCTAGGGAGCTCTCTCCTTTTGGGTTTTCCCCCCCCCCTCTGCTGTTCCTTTATTGCAGGAGTGAAGTCGGTGTTCGGGAGTCAGGGTTCCCTGCAGCCTCCCCCATAACACCTCAGCCTTAAAAAGGCCCCTTTAAACTTGGGCCCCTCTCGTCCAAAAAAAACCATAGTCAAACCACCATGTTAGTCTCGCTTTTTTCTTTAAATCAAACCCGCTTTTTTTTCGCGCTTTGTGTTTTTTTGGGCCTTTTTTTATTTTCTTTCCCCCTGGGCCACCCAGGAATTATTTTGGGAACCCCGACTTCCCGCCCCCCCACCCTTTTCCCTTTCCCTTAAACCCGGGCCCCCCCTTTTGGACTCAAAACCCCCACGGGGCACCCAGGAACATTTTCGGGGAAACCCCTCCTCCGCTAAACCTGGATCTGTTTCCCCCCCCGTAGAAACCCGGACTTGCTCTTTTTTCCCATTTTTTGGAAAACCCGGACAATTGAAAAATTTGTAAAAAAACCTTTTAAAAAAAAATTTTCCGGGTCGGTTAGTTGTCTTTCTTTGGGTTCAAAATCCCGTTTAAAAACGTGACAGTAATGATCTGACCAACATGAACCCCCAGACATAGCTCGGATACCACCCCAGAGGGGCCCCTCAAAAATTTGACTGCCCCCAAAACCCAAACAGGGGGGATTTTACTTGCCAACATTACTTGTTTAAGACTTTTTTTGGAAAAGTCCGGGGCTGCTTAATCCAGGGTTTAAATTTCCCAAACCAAACAATTTTCCGCCCTTACTACCCCCGTTTAAGCACCCCTCGTTCATGACATCCCAAAATGGGGGTCCTTCTCTTGCTCCGCCCGTTTTTTCCTGCTCCTCCAGCCCGTCAAAAGCCTTTTGTTTTCCCGCTCCAAGCGCAGGGCGGGAAAATTGGGGAAACCCGGGTGATTTTTTTACTCAAGGCCCGTTGGGGTTTGAACAAAAACCCCTCCCTCTCCTCAGAAAAAGCCCGATTGCCTACCTTTCAACTCTCTACGGTTTCCCCTCGTTCCTTGGGGTTTTGCGTTTTGGGAGATTCAGTCTGGGGGAACCCTTTTCAAAAACCCCTTTCGTTTTTCCTTTTACCACTGGATTTTATTTTTCCCGGAACCCCCCCCCCTTTCCAAAGGGTTCTTAAAAGTTTGTTTTTTCTTCGCGGGGGCCTTTGGGAGTGGGGCGGAGATGGCAGTGGATTTCGAACTTTTTTTGGGGGCAGTGATTTGGGGGGGGAAAGCGAGCATTACAAGGAAATGGGGTTTTTTAATGCTTTGGGCTGAGACTTTGAAAGATGAAAATTTGGGGCATATGAGAAATTTGCCTACCCTGGATAATCCCTTTTTTTTCACTACCAAACCAGGTTTTGGGGTAATCGGGTTCGGGAGCGCCGCCGGGAGAGGAGTGGTATTTTCCCAAACAAACCCGTCTGTCCGTCCAAACCCAAATCCTCCCCCCTCTTCCCACGGAGAAGGCAAGTCTTCCCCAGTCCCATACTAGGACACTGAACCCCAAGCCCCTGGAGGTTTTTTCCCTGCACGGGTTTTCCTCAGAGGAAACGTGCACGTTTGTATTCAGGCTCGGGGCCGCCTTTTAAATTTTGGGAAGCTGGTATTTCGTTCCTTTCCTTTCCCATTCGTCCCGGGGAAAAAGGGGCCCGGGTCAAACATTTGGGAGAAGTTTTTTTGGGGAGCCGAGCACCGGGTTCTTCCTCTTTTCCCCCCCGCATTCTGCTTTCCCGGGTCCCTCCATGGAAATCCCAAAATTTCCCTTTAGTTTCGCTTTGGGTTTACTCGGTGCCCCATGAAAGCTTTTTTTTGGTTTGAGAGTTGGCTCCCCAAAAAATGGATTTTTGAGACTGACCTATGGAACCCTCCGTGCAGGGTAAAGGGGCTAAATGGGCAATTGGGTTTACCCTTAAATTAAATCAAACTGTGCCCCGTTTTTCCCCAGAGTGGGGGGGGTAAACTCAGGAGAACATTCAATTTTTCCCCTTTGACTGGGCCCCCAACCCCCCTTGGGGCCTTGGTATTTCCCCCTTTGGGGGATAGGAAAATCCAAAAACATTATTGGGTTACGGAAAGGGCCCTGGTTTACATTTTGGGGGCATTTAGTTTTTTTTCCTTGGAGCCCCATTTTATGGGGCCCTGGAACTTTTTGTGTTTTGTTTAGAAACCCCCCCCCCCCTTTTCCTCAAACCCCCCCAGCCTTCTCTTTTCCTAGGTTTTTCCGAAAGGCCCTTTTGGGACCTCCTTTTTCCCCAACCCCCCCCCTTTAAAATCGCCTGTACCAATCCCCCTCCCTCCCCCCCCCGGGGGAAAGGGGGCTATTGGGGAAAAACATTCGGGACTCCTTGGCGGCTGTATTTTCGTCCCTTCCCCGTCACCTGTAGGAGCGGGATTTCTTTTTTTTTTTAAAAAAGGGTGGAAAGGTCTCCCTTTTGGGAAAACCCGGCGGGGAAGGCCCCGGGGGAAAAAACACCACTAAACCTTTCTGGGCCCCTTTTTTTGCCCGGGATTCCCCCTTTTTTTTTTAAAGAGGGACCCGGGGGTTCCCTGTGGCCCGGGGCCCCAAAAACCCCTGGTTTTAATTGGGGAGGCCTACCTTTCCCCTTGGGGGGAATAAGGGTAAAAAACCTTGGGCCCTAACCTTTCCTTTTGGGGTTTTTGTCCCTTTTCTTTTTGGTTTGGGTTAAAAATCCCCTTTTTCCCCCTTTTTAAGAAACGGCGTTAACCCCCCGGTTTTAGTTTCCCCTTTTCCGCCTCCCCCGGGCTTCCAATTTCCCCAAAGGGCCCTTTAGCCCCCTGTCCCGGTTTTTTGGCCCCCTTCCCCCCCGGACTGGGGGGGCCCCTAACCGTCCCAGGCCCCCCGGGGTTTTTCCCCCTTGGTTGGGGGGTTAAAAGGCTAAACGTTTTTTCCCCTTTAAAGTGGAAACCCGTTGGGCGGGACTTTTATAAAATTCAAGATAAAACCCTTTGGTTTCCCCTGGGGCCCTTTAAAATTTTCCACTTCCTTGCCTCCTTCCCTTTTTTCCCCCCCCCTTTTTATGGTTTTCCCTTTTCCCCGGGGTTAAGCCCGGGGGTTCAGTTAGGGTTTCCCCGCCCTTTAAATAAACACCCCCCCCTTCCCCGGCCCAAATTGGGGCCCCCCTGTCAAAATGTCCGCACCTTTTGTTCGCCCGCCAAACCGGGGGTTGGGTTTTCGCATTCCTTTTTGTTTTTTGGGTTTTTTTTCTTGTGGAAGGGGGGTTTTGGCCCCGATCCGTTCCTTTCCCCGGAACCGGCCCTTTTTTTCCCTTCCCCCCTCCCGGTTAAAGGCATACGTTTGGGCCCTCCCCGAGAAACCCCGTTCCCCCGGGGGGAGGTGCCTTTTTCCTTCCCTTTTTTAAAGGGGGGGAAATTTGTAAAAAAACCCGTTAAAAAACCTTTCTGGGTCTTTTGGGGGCCTCCCCTTTTTTTGGGGTTTTTAATTCCCGGAAAAAAAAATTTTTGGGGGGAGAGGGTTCCGTTGAACCATTACCTTTTTTTCCCCAAACCTTTTAAAAAAAGGGTAAACCCTTCCCCTTAAATTTTTTTTAATATTTTCCCAAAAACCCTTTTTTAGCCCTTTCCAAAATTTTTAAACCCTTGGTTTTCGCCTTTTGGGGTTTTTTGGGGTTCCAAATTTTCTTTTCTTTTTCCCGTTGGCCCAAAATTAAATTTTTGGCCTGCCCTGCCCTTTTTTTCCGCTTTACTCCTTTTCCACCCCCAAAAATTTCTTTCCCCTAACCCGAAAAAAATCCCTTTTTTTTTGGAACTTCCCCGGGAATTTTGGAAAGTTAGGGGCCCTTTCCCCCTTAAAAAAACCCCTTGGGAAAAAATTTTTTTTTTGGGACCTGGACTTCTCTTCCCCATTTTGGAAAATGACCCTTGGGAACTTTTTAATTTAAACCCGAAACCTTTTTCCAAACCCCCCGGCCGGGGAAGCCCGCCCCTTTTTTTGTTAAACGGTGAAGGGGGTTGGGTTTATTTTCTTTTTGGTTGTCGAAAAATTCCTATTTTTAGGTTTAAGGGGAAAAAAAGGAATAAAACTTTAAAGAAATGGGTTTAAATTTCCCCAATTAGAAAAATTGGGAAAATTTTTAAAAAAGGCCAAAAGGAATTCCCAAAGCCCAAATTTGGGGGTTTTTTTTCATGAAGGAGAGGGCCCCCTTTAAATTTTGCAATTTTTTGTTTTAGGGCCCGAGCAAATTTCCTCCTGAACCTGGTTGTTTTGGTGGTTTGCCCCCTTTAACCGGGGGGTTTACTCAGGCTAAAATTTTTTTTGGATTGTTTTGGGTTTTTTAAATGTTTGGTTTTTCAAAAAAACCCTGTTAAAAAACAAAATTTTTTTATGTTTTGGGGCTTTTTTTGTTAAGGAAATTGGTTGAATTCCCCCCCCCTCCCCGAATAGGGAAACTGTCCTTGGGAAAAAAATGGTTGGGGGGTCCTGACTGGTCCTTTGGGAAGGCGGTGTTCCCTTTATGGGAAATGAATTTTAAACATAGGAAGGGCCAAAACATTTTGGGGTTGGGTCGGGTACCAAATTAACAAAGAAACAATTTTGTCCAATTGGGTTATAAAACGGCTGAGGGTTTGGGGGAAATAAAATTTTTTTCTCTTACATTGTTTTTAAATCTTTTTAAAAATTTTCTCATCTTTTGGTTTTATATAACGGTTTGTCTAAGCCCCTTTAGGGTTTAAAGGGTTTAAAAACTTAATAATAAAAGGGCTATGATTGATTTTTAAAGTGGCCAAAAAACCCAATGTTAGTCCCCCAGTGGCCCCACCTTTTCCTCCTCCCCCACCCTTTTAAACCCGGGGGGGAAAATGAAAGGGCCCCAAAATTTTATTCCTAATTTTTTGTTTGTGGTGAGTTTTTAAAAATCCCTCAAATTGGACAATTTGAAAGATGAATTGTCATTTTTGAAACATTTTTTTTTTCAGCTTCACCTTTTAAAAAAACAAAAAAAATTTTTTGTTTTGGGTTTTTAAGGGCTTTTTTTTTTAGTTTAAAAACCATGTTTTTAAATTTTTAAATTTTTCCAAACTGGGTTTTTTTTTTTTTCAAAAACCCGGCCCCAAAAACCCTGACCTTAAAGGGGTCCCCAAAACCGGGGGGCGAAGGAGGGTTCCTCCCAATTTATGGGGGCTTACTTGGGTTTAAACAAAAAAGAAAAATTATGCCCCTGGGAAATAAAAACCCCCTTCCCCCAGTTGAGGGTGTTGACCTCTCTCGGGTAAGGGGGGAACCTAATATGTATAATCAAGGGGATTTTAAAAATTTAAAGTGTTGGGGGAATTTTTTGGTTTTTTGGTTTTAAAAATATTTTGTCTTATTCTATTCAAGTGGAAATTCACATTTAGAACGGAAAGGGGTTTGGTTGAAATTTCAAATTTTTTGTTCATTTAAAAATGCCATCCC
The DNA here is from genome assembly GCA_902810595.1 of Coregonus sp. 'balchen'. NCBI lineage: Eukaryota > Metazoa > Chordata > Actinopteri > Salmoniformes > Salmonidae > Coregonus > Coregonus sp. 'balchen'. The sequence continues at coordinate 47,030,365 of LR778260.1, forward strand.
AACATTTTTTTTTTAAGAATTTTTTTGTGTTTTTCTTTATTTTTGTGGTTCCACAGGGAAACCCCCTTGGGTTCTTTTCCCCCCACCCCTCCCCCTATCTGGAGAGACGGGCACTCTCAGATTTAAAATACAGGGAAAGGGGGAAAGTTGAGGGAAGGCAAAGGCCCCTTGGGGGGTTCCCCCCACTGAAAACCCCAACCTTCCTCTTCCTGCCCGGTGGTCATATCCTGGGGAAAGGGAAAAAAGGTTTTAAAAAAACCCCCCCAAAGTATCTTCCCCCAAAAAACCTTTAAATTGTTTTTGGGATTTAAATAAAAACCAAAAATTACAAAAGGGGAGAAGCAAAACGACTTCAAAAAAAAATTTTTTATTTTTGAAGGGCCAAAATTTGAAAAAGGGGGAAAAAAATTTATACTTTTAAATTAAAAACAACAACATCCCTTTTTAAGGAAAACTTTTTTTTTATGGTAATGGGGAAAAAAAATTTCCACTTGGGGAAATTCTACATGGATTTTTCCAAAATGGGAAACTTTTTCCCCCCAAACCTTCCCCCCAAAGTCCTACCGTAAAGTTTTTGGGGGGGAAAATGGGTTTTGGTTTTGGTTTAACACCCGTGGTATGGTAACTGGGGGGAGAACCCCCCTTAAAAACCCCTACGTGCAATGGGGGGTTTTCTGGTCCGGGAAAATTTATTTAAGGCTATTTGGGGTTAAAGAACCAAAATTTAAATAGGGGGCCCCAATTGAAAAACAAAAGGGGGCCCTTTTTTTTTTTTTCAAACCCTCAAAAGGGGGTTTGGTGTCTTCCCGGTTTAGGCCCCGGGGGGGTTCCCCCCAACCTTTTCATCAAATTCGGGGGGCCCCTTCCCCTACCTTTTTGGTGAGAAGGGGGGGGGGGGTAAAATCACTGGATTAGCGTAACTGAATTTTGGGGAACGGGAGGGGGGAGAGCAAAGGATTTGGAATTCAATTTTGGGGGCTCTTTTGGGGGCAATTGGGGTAATGCCCCCGGAACAAAAAAATTGGGGGTTTCTGGTGGGGGGAAAGGGGAGTCGGGGGTTTTGTCCTACAGTTTTGGCCCGGGGGGGGGTTTTTTTTGTTTTTTTTTTTTTGTTTTTTTTTCCAATTTTGAAAAATTGGGGTTTTTTTAAAAAAAGGGGGCCCCAAGACAAAAAAAGGGTGGAAATTACCTTTCAGGGGGGTTTGGGGGTTGGTTTTTTTATTTCATTGGGAATTTGTTCCCACTCCAAAAAATCCGGTCCCGGCGGTTTTTCCAAAGTGGTTTCCCTTTAAAGGTGTCAAAAAAAACCCGTGGTTAAACCGGGTCGGGGGAAAACGTTGCTAAAAACCCCTTTTTAACCTTTTAATGGAAACTTTTTTACTGGTTTTTCAAGGAAAGGGACCAAAAATGGGAAAAAAAAAAAGGGGGAGGCAAATGCCCATGGAGATTTTTGTTAAATTGTTTTAGGTGTTTCTTCCCCCAAAAACAAAATAACACATTATCCCAAAAATTTTTTTTTTAAAGACAAAACATTTTAATTTTGTCTCCTCCTTTTTATACAGGAACCCCAAACTTCCTTAGTTTTTTTCCCAGGGCCGAACCCTTTTGGGTATTCCGTTTTTTCCCGAAGCTGGGGGTTAAAGGTTTACAGGCAATTCTTTGAAGAAATTTTCCTACAATCTTTTTTACAAAAGCCCTTTGGAACGATTCCCCCTTTTTTAGGTTATTTGTGGGAATACTTTAAATTTACCAACTTCCCCTTTCGGTCCTAAAACCAGGAGGGGGTTTTTTGAGGGGTTTTGGGACCCACCTTTTAAAAAATTTTGTACCCACCTTTGGCAGGGGCCAAGCATTAAACCCAAAAACCCAAAAATTTAATATCCCCATGGTTCCCTTTCTTAAAATTTATTTTTTTTTAAATAATTTTTCCTGGAAAAAGGGGGCCCTTTGGGGGGGGGGGGGGGGGGGGGGGGGGGGGGGGGGGGGGGGGGGGGGGGGGGGGGGGGGGGGGGGGGGGGGGGGGGGGGGGGGGGGGGGGGGGGGGGGGGGGGGGGGGGGGGGGGGGGGGGGGGGGGGGGGGGGGGGGGGGGGGGGGGGGGTTTTTTTTTTTTTTTTTTTTTTTTTTTTTTTTTTTTTTTTTTTTTTTTTTTTTTTTTTTTTTTTTTTTTTTTTTTTTTTTTTTTTTTTTTTTTTTTTTTTTTTTTTTTTTTTTTTTTTTTTTTTTTTTTTTTTTTTTTTTTTTTTTTTTTTTTTTTTTTTTTTTTTTTTTTTTTTTTTTTTTTTTTTTTTTTTTTTTTTTTTTTTTTTTTTTTTTTTTTTTTTTTTTTTTTTTTTTTTTTTTTTTTAAGCTTTTTTTTTGGTTTTTTTTTAAAAAATTTTTTTAACCCTTTTTTCCCGTAGTTAAAAATTTTTAAATGGGGTTAAAAAAACCGCTTGGGTTCCTTTTTTACTTTTTTCCAATTCTTTTTGGGTGGCAAAAAGAACCCCCCTTTTTTTTTGGGTTTTTTTGGAATTATTAAAAGGGAGCTCAAGTAACTTACTTTTTGGTGTGTTTTTTTTATAAAATTTTAACCCTCCGGGTTCTTTCTCCATCTTCTGCTGTCCAGCTGCTGTGTTCTACGGGTGGTGTCTCCTTCTACTGGTGTTATCATTCGATGGTGAAATGCTGCGGCTAAAGGTGACCACTTTATTTCAGTGTGTTTCTACAAGAAGCTTATTCCAGTTGATATTTTCCCTTCTTTATGTATGCTCTTGATTACTGTTATCAAGTATGTTGGACTCAAGGGGTTTTTCATTTCAAATGTAGACAAAGTGCCATGGCAGCATTTTGTTAATGTCTTCTACGGAAATTTTTCTTCCCCAGAAAGGCAAACTAACATTTTCATTACTCTGAAGGTTTACATTTTAGTGTGTGCGTTGAACGAGCAGTTGAATCAGTTTAACTCTAATGCTCTCCCCGCCCGTTATTTCCTATAGGTGTGTTCAAAAACCCAAAATTTCCCCTCAAGACGTTACATCTGATTATCATCGAACAGGCCGAATCATCTGTGTGATCATTACGTATGAACTGAAAAGCTGAATGACCATTGTTTTATGATAGCGTTACTGAGTCAATATCATTAAATTTGAAATTTTACAAATACAATGCTATGATTTAGCAAGTTGACTTTTTCAGCTTTTGGGATCTTGTATGCTTTGTATTGTTGATTGTTGTTAATATTCTTGAAATATTACACTTACCCAGTGGGGCTCCTGAAAAATTCTCAGGAGGGGCATTTTTCTGATGTTTTAGGTGACCTACACACATTTTAAAAAAGATATGTCCAGCAACAACATGAAGACAGGGGCAGCATTAAGCCCAATACCAGAAGCATTTATTGACTGATCTGGGGAATGGATTCCAGTTTCGTGACAGATTATAAATAATCTCTGATGCCTTTGTTATTAAGTTTTTGGGTTTGGGAATGTACTGTCGTAGTAAATATAAATGTTATAGCTTGTCTGACCCAAATCTTGTGCATGACCCATTTTGTGTTGGGCCCTTTTTATTCAATACAATGAACCCAAAAGTCCTATCTTGTCAGCCTTGTCAGCAGGTGGCTAAGGATAACACCCACGCCATAGGTCTCTCAGTTCTTTTCCCAAATCACGAGTTCTTGCCCTGAGGACCACCACAAAACACCCCCCCCCACACACCAAAACACACACCAACATCATCATGATAAACACACACACACACACACACCACACACACTGATAACAAACACACACACACCACACACACACCACACACAAATCCTCTTCTTTAGGCTGAACATCTGAAGGGCAGAGAAACCCGACTCAGAGCCAAAGCAACAGTGACACTAGCCTGGAGGTGACCTCGCCCACTCATCAGGACCAATCAGAAGATCAGAACTACTAGATTCAACCTACTTCATTTTATTGTATAAAATGTCAGCACACAATGTTTAGGGGCTCTTCTGATAAACTCCCTACGAGTTTGACGAACGGGTCCGTGCACGCGATTCCAGATATCTTTACCTCTGAATAAACCCGCCTTATATTATACAAAATTATCCACCTTGTCCAAAGTCTCTACTTTGGTCTCCGTTCTCCCCGTAAACTTGTTTTATCAACAATATAAAGGTTTAAGACACAGAAAGCAGTTCAATGTCGGGGTACAGAGTCGCTCTCTTACCAGGATCGCGGTCCGCTCTGACCAGGGTGAAGCCGGCCGGCTCCACCTCTCTGTCCGGGACTCTGTCATCCAGCCCAGCTGTATTGGGATTTCCGTGCCAGCAGCGTTTTCATATTTAGTCGTTCGTGCGGGTATGTTTCACGATAACAAGATCATCCAAAACCGAAATCAGTCCAAGCAATGTTTGCAGATGTTGTAAACTAGTCTACAATTAAAACTAAAAACCCACACTGCAGGCCAACATAGACGCTGCTAGCCGCCATTGTCCCTTTGTTATTCAACGTTAC